>SIJG01000045.1:436876-457007 GCA_023374025.1 Heterodera schachtii
TTTGTGTTATTTTCTAGTTCCATTAAATTTTGTCTTCAAAGCATCAATTCTGAGATTAAATTAATTGTTTTTCCTGCGGACTAATTGTTCCTCGGTCAAAGTTTTTATGATTGTGTTATGCTGATTGAATGAGCCTATGTATTCTGGAATTTAAACAAAATAAATTAATTTATTCATTTAAATCTTAATATTGCTCTTTTTATTAAGTTAACAAATCAGTTAATAATCAAACCATATTTTTAATAAATCACTTTCACATTTTAATATATTTTTAATGATAAAAATTTAATTAATTTTTCTCATAGCATTAAATTTTGAAAAAGAATAACAATTTTTTCTTTTTATTTACTTTTTTATTTAAAAAGAATAACAATTTTTTCTTTTTATTTCTTTTTTTAACTTTTACATTTTACTCCACATTATTAGGATTTATTTATTGTTGAAAAATGTTATTTCCTCGCTCTGCATCGTCGATTGCGTTTATCCATTGTCGATTGCCGGTATTGCCGCTTGTAATGTCATTTTATTTATATTTTTCTTTATACCTTTTAAATATATTTTCTATTTTATTTTAACCTTGGTGTATTCGGAAAAATTTTAGATTATTTTTTATGATTTTAGACTCGGATTTTGTCTTGTATATTGTTTTGGGTTTTTGCTAAATAAATTTAATTCGTTTAAGGTATTAAACTAAATAATTTAATAATCTATTATTGTTACTATTAAAGTTTTATAACAATTTTATTTCGATAAAAGGAGAATGAATTTTTTTAATTTTATTTTTTTTATTTAGCACTGTTACTTTAAAAACTTAATAAATAGTTTACTGTTATATCAAATAATTTAACATTTTACCTTTTTGAGATATTATTTTTAATTTCTGACTATTTAATGTAGGATTTTAAAATTTTTATTCAGTAAATTTGGTGTTGAAATTTCTGTGATTATCTAAAGGAAAGAAAATTTTTAAGAAACATTTCTTAAAATTTTGTTCATTCCAATTGCCTATGTATACACTTGATTTTAAATTAACGAAGAATCTATTAAATCATCGAAGTAAATTTAATATGAAATCAAATATATTTGACATATTTAAAATATATATATATATTTTTTAAATTGATTATTTGTTTGTATTTATCTCTATCGAATTAGTTTGAGACTTTGGAATTACTTATCTCAATTAAATTATTACTCCAGTATTCTCGTTCAGATCTCTTCATATCTTCATTTGGTTTGACATACTAAAAAGATTGCCAAAATTGGTATTTAAAGAACAAATTGAAATTGATGGACCAATACTATGTGGTACAATTAATAAAATGATTTTGCAATTAGCAATTAAACGGGTTTGCTTTAGTTAGGCCCCACACGTTTGGGCCCCAGCCATGTTTTTGGACTCTTTTTGTTTTATAAATAAAATCAAACATTGTTGATATCATTCGATAGCTCTACAATTAGCCTGCAAAATTTCAAAAAACGTAAATTTAGAACAAACTAATATCCAAGAGTACCTCAGAAACTAGGTTTTCAGTCATTTTTGGCCATAACTTTTTTGGATCTTAAGCAAAATTTTCTAAATTTTTCATGCTAGAGTGAAACAGCGAATTAATGGCAAACAAATGAAAGTTTAAACAGAATAATAACACAATAGTGGGGAAAATTATGCAGAAATTTTGGAGGAAATGTTCAAAATGGCGGAAGAAAGGGAAACAAATAAATGACGGAAAATTGCAAATTATATAGAATATGATAAACATAGAATAATTAATTATCCATGCCGAATTCAATGATCAATGGACATGGGTGATGACTTAACATTCAATGATATTTTTATACATTAATTATCTTATATGAATATTTCTTAGGAATTTTTGTTGACGGTTTATCCAATCATTATTTAAATTAATGACTTAAAATCTGATAATCATATATTAAGGTAAGAGCGCTGAATTGGCAAACATTTTCAACATAAAAACCAATATTTATGCATTATTATAGAAATTTTTCAATTGAAGTCAGTTTATGTCGTCAAAACTTTATCAAATTTCGAAATGTTGTTGGAAAAAGGGTAAAACAAATTGAGGAATATCAATAGTATAATTGGGATTGTTTTGATAAATGAGGAGGGATGATTTAATTTTGAAATTAAAGACGAAAAAAATAAACAAAAGGGAAAACAAATTTTTAACGTACCAACAGAAATAGAGAGAATTCGGGAAGAATTTAAGCAAAAAATGGCAAAAATATATAAACATGGAAAAGAAATGCCAAGAAAGAAAAGGTAAATTTGGAAAAAGCAATAGAAAATATGGAAAATAATGAAGAAAAAACAATCTTGAATATGAATATGATGACAAATTTGATTTCATCAACTTTTTGATGTCACTAATTGGTAATTTTTGCAGATCATTTCCTATCATTTCCTATTTCCAGTTCATTTTTGGTATTTTAATACTATTGCAGCATGGTTATTTTTGAACCATTTTTTAAAAAATCGGAATGATAGGGTACAAATACTGCCGCGAAATGGTCGTCGACCATTACATTGATAGGGCGGGTGAGCGAGGACAAATTGGCGGCGCAAATAAGATTGTTCAATTGGACGAGAGCAAGTTTGGAAAAAGTAAATACAATAGAGGACGCTGCATAGAAGGACACTGTAATAATTTTTATGATGTATTAGGAAAATATTTAATTATTCATTTTTAAATTAAATGTTTTTCAAATGAATATAGTTTATAGTTATTTTAATATATAATTATTCCCCCGTATTTCTTGCACTCTGAGGAATGAATTATTATATTTTCGCCATTTATTTTAACTTAATGAATCAGCTTCTTTTGTATAGTTTTTCATTTAGTGTTGCTTCAATTAATTATTGTTAACAATTCTTCTCTTCTTTTATTTTCTTTTTCGAGAATTTTTTTTTTTGAATATCTTAGTTGCTATGCTGTATAATTTTCCATCAAGATTACAGTGATTTATTAAAAAAAGATTATTCATTTAAATATAAAATATGATTCGTCCTTTCTGCAGTTAAAATTAAGTAAATTTTAAATAAAATTATTTGAATATGATCATTATATTTTTGTTGATAATTTTAAGTTTATGAATTTTTACTTAGAATTATTTTATAATATATGTATTTATTTGTTAAATCAAAATCTAAATTTGTGTGATTAGTTTATTAGATTAGAATTACTCGCGTTTTAATGTTTAGAGGCAATACGAGTAGTTTATTCTTTGTATTCGATATTAAAATTATTTATATATTTCTAACAATCGAGAATATAATTTCATTTTTAATTATTCCTTGATAAAAAGATGAACATTTTTTAAAATTTTATATGCGTTCCTTTCATTAGACAATTTTAGCATTTCGCTAATTATTTGCATTTTAATTTTAAATAATTATAGCAAGCGCTATTATAATTACATATTTTTTTAATTAGTATTTAATATTTTTATTTGATTTTTCTACCGAAAATTCATTTATCGCAACATTTCTCGAAATGATTATATATATATATATATATATTTATTTACATATTATGTTAATAAATTGAAAAGAATAGTTGGTTACATTTTAAATTTTGTTCACAATATTATATAAAGTTTAAAGAAGATTTTCTTCTTCATTTATTTTCATTCAAACTTCTATAATCTCGCTTAAGTATAGAAATTTGATTTCAAAATGAAGGATCCTATAATTCTTTGGAAATTGAAATATTTTATTTATTCATCTGTTTTTCGATTTTAATTCATTTTTTAAAACTTAAAATCACATTAATCACAACTTTTTAACTGAAAATCACATTAAGCACAACGTTTTTCATTAATTAATTATTTATAAAAATTCTTTAAAATAAATTTTTTATATTAATATTTATTTGGCTTATAGAAAGACTCCTAGTATTCATATTGATAAATTAAATTGATGAATTTTATTAATAATCAAAATATCAGTAATAAATCACAAAACAATTAATAATATTCTAAATTTAGTGTATAGTTTTAGCTTTTTAATTTTTATCCAATTTATTACATTAAACATTCATCTATTTTTGTTTATTGCTTACTAGTTTAATCAATCGCTCTAGTCACCATTTTTTGATAAGGAGGAAGACACTTTTTTATCGAATATTGATTTTTCCATTTTAAAATATTTTAATTAAGGCGCGCTTTCTTCATTTAATTTATTTATAATTTCCTTTTCGCATTAATGATATTTATTATTTTTTCTGTGTGTGTTGTTAATTTTTTTTTATTGGGTCATTTCAAGAATTAATTTCCATTTAATATAACGATGATATGTTTATATTTGACTATTTATTGCCTTTACCATTTTAATATAACTTCCGGAAAATATGAATTTTCTGGTACTATCATTTTTAAAGTGGAATTGGCAATATTATTTTAATAGGTTTTTTAAAAATTAATTTTTAAATTTAATTTCTTTACTTAATTTTAAGAAAAATTTAATTTTTAATTTAAATGATTAATTTTAGTTTATTACAAGTTTTTTTTTAATATTTATTAATTAATTCTAGACTTAATTGCCTCAAAAATTATTTGCTACCTAGAACATCGGGTGTTTTTAAAACTCACTTGAAATAATTTTAAATTTTTAATAAATATATATAATTTCTCTTCCTTAATTTTAAATATGAATTGATTTAAGATAAAAAATAATTTTATTTTTAAATTATGTTTCGTTAATAAGGTGTACTTCTGTTATTCGGTGAAAATGGAAAAAAGAAACTTTTATCTTCCATTTTTTGTTTTTCTCTATTGGGAATCTCATTCGAATTTTTGTACGCTTATACATTAATTTTTTTAAAGATTTTAGATCATCAAACAAATAATTGCGTAATCCCACCTTTTCGTTTAACGAATATTGTATAGAAAATGTATTCTTAGTTTACATAGACTAAAAATGCTTTTTTAGCTTATTCTATTCGATTTCCTTTAGAAATTATTGTTATAAAAGAAATAATACATTTGGTGGTGTTCTTCGGGAGTCAAATGTCTTTTTTTCTGATAAATGGTTTGTAAATTGAAAACTTTCAGTTAAATAAGTTCCAACAGGGAACTTTGAAATCCCATGACGAAATAATTAAGAATTCGATTTGTTTGTTTGCTTTCAACAGTTCAAATAAATTTAAGAAATACGCAAAAAATTGCTTTTTAGGAATGTATTTTACAAATTTTCTCAAAATCCAAAATATGTGCAAACCCCAAAATATGCCAATATGTTTTATGTGCCAAAATGCCCAAATATATGTTTTTATGTTTTTAGAAGTTGCTCTAAATCAAAAATTGTTTGGAGAAAATGCCTATTTTTGTAGACCAACTTGTTTATTTATTTTAAATATATAAGGTTTTATAATCCATGTAAAAAAGTAAGATATTTTGCTCACCTTAATATGATTTGTTTGAAAATATTTTTGTAATTTAAAACTGTATTCAGTTGTCTTCGCGTGTGAAAAGCAGCCCAAATTGATGTTAGCTTCATTTATATTAAACTATTTTAATTTAATTTTAAGTTATTATTTTTATAAAGAAATCTTTTAATTATTATCGCTTTTGAAATTTTTTTTTATTAAATTTGTGACTTAATCTTGTCAAATATATTTTGGCAAATTTTTAGGTTTTTAGTTTTGCATAAATTTTTCTCTATTCAATTCCCTTGCTGGCCACAGGTTGAATATTTTCTTTATTCGACTCCTAATAATTTATCAATTATATTTTCTTTTAGCATAATAGCTTTTTAAAATGTTTAAAGCTTTGCTTTAGATATTTATTATTTTCTATAAAAATTATGTTTATTCCATTTTTTTCAATTAATATTCAGATTTTTTTATTTTTTAGAAGCCTTGTAAAGGCTTTTTCCAAATCTCTGGCCATCCGTTCACTGTTATGGATTTCTTCAGTATTGTCCATGGTTATATCAAAAACATTTGAATTTTATATTTTTGTTAAGGATTTTTGAAAGTATTTATGATGATATTTTTGATAGTTTTTACTTTCTCAAATCTTTTTAATTTTTTTGCGAAAAGTTCGATTAAATTCATTTTATTGCTTTTTTAAATTTTGAACATAATAATGAAAATAATAAGTATTTAGGTACAAATTCTAATGTCATGTTTAATTACTTCGAATTATTTTAATGTATTTTTATTTAAATTTAAAATTAAGCATTTTTTCTTTATTTCAAATAATAATAAAATGATTTAAAATAAAAATAACATGGTATTTATTTCATTATTATAATATTTGTCTTTAATATAATTGTTTTTTTTTAATTTATCAAATCATATTTGAACACCCGTTTTAGGTTATTGAAATTGTATAAATTTATTTTATTAAATGGGATTTCAATGAAAAATTCTTTTTTATTATTTTTATTCTTGTAGATTTAACTCTTATTTACATGATCACCATTACAATGTTTGAAATATGCGTTTTTTTTGTGTTATTTGTAGTAATTTTCTATTACCTTGATCTCCAGTGAAAAAATTGCATTTATTATATATATTCATTATTTTTTGTGAAATTTTTTTATTTTTAAGTTATATTTAATCAAATTCTATTAAATGTTTATTTGTATTTTATGGGGTTTCTTATTTTATTTTATGAATTATTAATTTGGATTGCATTTATTCAATTAAATTAAAATGCTTTATTCCTTCTTTCTTAATAATGAGATTTTTTAATATCTTTTCATGCATCTCTTTTTATCTTTTTAAAACTTTATTTTTATTTTTTATAATTAAATTTATATTTTAAATTGTTTGTTGTATTATTGTTTATTTTTATTTTTTTTAACAATTCAATGAGGATACTTAATATCATCATCTGGTATTTATTATCTACATAAAATTTCTTTCTTTCTTTTTTCTTTTTTCAATAAGCTGGCTCCATTAGTATTCCGATAAAATTATTTTGTCAACACTCTTCTATAAATACAGTTATTCAAATTTAAACGAATATCTATCTCAATAGAAGTATTAAGCTTATCCGGCTCGAACTTTTATTAGAAAAGATATTATTTTTTAATTTTAATGAAATACATGTATTATTAGGAATTCGTTTATTTTTTCCGGTGCTAATTTGTTTCATAAAATCCGCCAACATGGGAGTTTATAAAATTCAGCATTTTAGCGAATTTTTCGACAGAAGTTTTTTATTATTTATATGTTTAATTATTCATTTTTAATATTATTTTATTTATTAAAAAAGTTTAGTTATTTGAAAAAAATTTTATCTTGCATCCCATTCAGCCCTTTTTTCTGGGATAATTCTTCAATTTTAATAATTTTTTTATTTATTTTTATGTTTATTAATTTTTTGTTTCACGAATTGCTATTAATTTATTTTATTTTTATGACATGTCACAAAAAATATTTTAATATAATTAATTATTTTCTAGTGGGTTTATTTATATTATATTAGATTTTATAAAACGTTCAATTGGTGAATACAATTCCCATTTTATTTATTGTTCTGGTCAATTCCAATTTGATTTTAAATTTTTTGAATTAATTTATTCACTCGGCCATTTTATGTCGAAGCTTCTGTTTCAAATATCTAATTTAAATTCAAATTGCAGTATTATTGATTTTCAATTTTCGTATTTTTAAATGTGTAATATATTAAATATGATAATTTTCTTTAATAAAAACTCATGCTCAAAACTGCACTTACTGTAATGTCCAAATTGCTTTTGTGGTTTTAATTTCATTATTCGTTTTCGATTTTAAATTGATCTCTATTAAATTGAAAAATAATTTTAATATATAACCTTTATTACTGTTATGATTTTGTTACAAATTAATAAAAAATTTATTTTTAATTTAAATTCGTAGAATGAAAGTTTTTTTATTATTTATATGTTTAATTATTCATTTTTAATATTATTTTATTTAATAAAAAAGTTTAGTTATTTGAAAAAATTTTTATCTTGCATTCCATTCAGCCC
Source organism: Heterodera schachtii (assembly GCA_023374025.1). Taxonomy (NCBI): domain Eukaryota; kingdom Metazoa; phylum Nematoda; class Chromadorea; order Rhabditida; family Heteroderidae; genus Heterodera; species Heterodera schachtii. Next base: position 444,861 of record SIJG01000045.1, read on the forward strand.
TTTTTTCTGGGATAATTCTTCAATTTTAATAATTTTTTTATTTATTTTTATGTTTATTAATTTTTTGTGTCACGAATTGCTATAATTTATTTCTACTCTAGTTAAAATTTTTATTTTCTTCAAATTGTTTAATTGTTTTTGTTTTTATACTAAAATCATGCTTCTTCCAACGATCAATCTCCAGTCTTCCGGGCTGCGAAGGATTTATTTCAAATTGTTAGATTAATTTTTTGTTTGTCCTTTAATTGATAAATATTATTTTAATATTTACAGATCATTCTGATTTAAATTCTGAGCAGCTATACAAGACGTTATTCACTTTTTTTCTTCATTTCTTACTTGAGAAAGTTGGTGATAATTTAATTACTTAGATATTAAATTATGCTGTATTCAAAAATGGATTAATTAATAGGTATTAACATAAAAATTTAAAAATTAGAAATTTTTTAGTTTTAAATAAATCCGAATTCCAATAATTAAATTGAAAAAAATAATTTCCTATTATTTTTATTAATTTTTTGTATTATTAATTTCCTTTTAAAAGAAAGATTTAATAATATTTGACGTTAAAATTTATTTATTTAATACACAGTTAATAATTTTAATTGCGTTTTCATAAAATTCATATCAAATGGACTAAAATCAAGGATAGAAAAATATGAAAACAAAAGGTTTAAACCCATTATTAATATTGCTTTTTTGTTTTTAATTGAAAAATTATTTGTAATTAATTAAGTTAAAATCTTATTATGGATAACTTTCTCAATTTCAGAAAAAACAGCCATTCTTATTTCCAATTAAAAATTAAATAAATTTTCAAAATTTATTATTCTATTATAGGAAAATATTAAACTGCCGAATGTTACCAACATGTTTTTTTTTAAATATTGTGACGAGTTAATGAATTTTAAAACAAATAATTTATTTTACAATTATTAAAGAGAATTGCCAATCAATTAAATTATTAAACGTCAATTAAACTAATTTTTATATTTTCAAGTGTTGTTATTTTTCGAGTTCAACCCAGTTTTTCATATTTCAATGATCATAAAATGATTTCATAATTTTTTTTCGAGCCCGTTTTCAAGTTTGTTGAGCTCATTATTCAAAATTTTTAAACGAATACTAAATAACTATAAGCTGCACATTTTTGTGTTTAATGAATAAAAGGGAAAATTAAGTTTAAATTAATTATTATTGGATCCGTTTTTTAATTTTAATTTTTTTTACCAAGTATACAATAATTTTTTTATTTTGCAAAAATAATGTTTAGTTCCCTTTTATTTTTTAATATTCTGCTTGCTTTCGTGCTTTTACAATAGATTAAGACATTTATTAATAAATTAGTGCGTAATTGTATTTTAATTACCGCCATATTCATTAATTTTGTTAAATGTCTCGCTCGTTTGTGTGTTCCATTCGTTTGAGATTAGGGTTAATCATTTCTACAAAGTTATTTACTTTCTTTATTTCATTTGTCAGGATTGTCTGAATTCAGTTTTTTTATGAGCTTAAAAACCATGACCAAGGCTTTTTCTCATATGTTTCTTTAAAACAGATTAAAAAATTATTCCCGACCACGGGGCTCGAACCCTACCTATTATGGACACTTTCTGCCAAATAATTTGATTTTATTTTTACATAATCGATTCAAAATATTATAATTTTGGTAATTTTGGAGTAATAAATATTTTTATAAATATCACATTTTTTATATTATTGATAATATTTTTAAGGTAAAGAAAAGTTTTTTTGTTATTTTTTATGATCATTTGGACATAATATAATCATCAAGCTTTACATTTTTATTAAGTTATTCATGATGCAGGTTATTGGTCACCATTCTGCTCCTATCTTTGGTAAAATTGAAAATTTGTATAATTATAATATACCTTTTATAAATTAATATCTAATTGAAAAATTAAAATAATAATTAATTTAAAAAACCTAAATAAAATTCTAGAGGTCGCTGATCACGAATCCGGGCTCAGACCAGCGCTACCTTTCACTACATGAGCTGTACATGGACAAAGAACTGATAGGCTTCCTGTACCAATAATACCCTCATTGGCGAGATACCCATGAGGGTACCATCCATACAATTTTCGAATTTTATGCTGCCTGTACCATGGTTACCCTCATGGGTATGATGCCAATGAGGATATCATCCATACAAATTTTTTAATTTTATTGTTGTTCGAGTTTGGGTCAGGGGTTCGGAATTTGCAAAAATGGGTGCTATATTCGTGATCAGCGACCTCAAATACCCCTTAAAACTTATTTTCATTAATTTCTGAAACACATTTATAGGCATTTGAAAATGTATGTGAAATCTGTCAGGTAAACTACATGAGTACCAAATATTCTATTTAACAAATAAAGCATCAAAATTTCGGCACATATAAAGTACATTGCTGCGTGGATGAGTAGTGAAAAGATTCAGTTAAAGAATGCAAGAATATGTTTTCATAAATAAAATGCTTAGCAACATTTAAAAAAATGGAATACATAAAATACCTAAATTTAATATTTTTATCCAATTTAATCATTCTTTTAAACTAAAAGTTAAAAGTAGATTATTTTATATATTTTTAAAAAGATTGCAGAAAATGAGAACCATAAATAATTAAGAAATAATGAAATTAAAAAAATTAAACAGTGATATGGCGAAATGTGAACAACGTTTGATGGAGTACCGAGAAAAGAAATAAATAACAAATTTTAAGTATGCTTTAAATACATAAATATATTAAAATTTTAATTCTCAAAAAATAAAAATTATTTATCTTTGATACGTGACTGAAATCAAACGAGAAATTTGCATTAATAAATAATCACAACTTAACGGAAATTCTTATGTGTGAGATTTTTTATTTCATTTTAAATTTTCAAAAATCTGAATTAAGGCAAATATATCTGCTATAAAAAATTCAATATAACATAATTATATACGAAAAAAAGATATGCATTCGAAAAAAATTGCAACTGGAGATTGACTTGGCGAAAACGGTGAGAGCAACAACGAAGCCGGGGCAACAAGAGAATTACAAGATTAAAATTAAGGAAAAATGCCAAAAAAATAAATATTCTCTAATTTTTTGGTAAAGTAAATTAATTAACAAGTGAAACGTGTACTGGCGCAGTACACTCATTCCTCAGGGCAAAAATATTACTACAATGAAAGAATATTCAAATTTAAATCCTTAAAAATTTGAGTTGATTTATTATAAATAACAGTAAACAATAAAAACATAATAAAGTTCATTCATTTATATTAATAAAAAATAATAATTGAAAATAAAAAATTAATAAAATTAAGAAATAGAACATAAAAATAAATAAAGTATTTGCGACCAATATTTCGGCGAAAAAGTAATCAATAAATTTAATATAGCCTCGAAATGCATTTATATTAATTTCTTCGTTACTAATCTACTCGAAATTACGGAAAAAACAAAATTTTAAATTTTACTAAATATGATGCCTCCCAATATCGCTCACTGTCTCTCTTTCCTCTTTCACTCTCTCTCTCTCTCCATATCTCACCCTTTTCCGCACTCTTTATCTATCTCTCTATGTTTCTATTCTCTTCTCTTTATCTTTAATTTATTTTCTATCACAAATCGATGCAAAAAGACACTGACATTTCTCAGGCAGAAACACCATTTGACATTGTCCCATCCACTGGATCCTTCCCCCTCCCGGCTCTACTTAAAAAGTACCACTCGTTTGAAAATTATTTCACTTTTTTTTATCTAAATTTTTTGTAAGTTTTTTTTTACACATAATGATGAATACCAGGTGGTTTTTGATTTCGCTGATCACGAATATGACAATTATTTGAACCTTTTCCGAAACCCGAACCCGAATTCAAACAAAAAGTAGAAAGTTCGAATTTTTGAAAATTCTCACTATTGCCATAAAATTGATTAAAAAACCAAAAGTAGTCACAAATCATTCAAACACATGAAAAAAATGAATTTTGTTCATATTCTTACATAAAAGCAAATTTTCAAAATTCGAACCTTCGACTTTTTGTTCTAGTTTGGGCTCGGGCTTCGGAATAGGCCCAAATAATTGTCATATTCGTGATCAACGGCCTCCAAAACTCACGGGTACTTGTTTTTAGCGTGCTGAGACGATGCGAAAAAAACTCAGTGTGGGCGATGCGAAAAAAAAACTCAGTGTGGGCGATGCGAAAAAAACTCAGTGATTGATTGGTCATTTTCCTGAAGCCGATGGCACCACTTTCGGGGCACCAAAAGTGCCTGATCCGGAATTTGAACCGGCCCGGTTAAGAACAATTTTTTGTTCAGTTTTTCAAGGGCTATCTCTCAGGCCGGGTCCGGTCTTGATCCATTCACTTGGAGCCCGTCATGGGTCGGGCACATCTGCCGGAGGACCCTCAGCCTCGCCCCCGACCCTGGCGATGTCCAACCCAAACTAAGCGTGCCGTTACCAGCGGCTTTTTTGTACAGCTCGATGAGCTCTACAAAACGATATCAATGGCGTCCGGCTGTGCCTACTACAAATGGAGAAAATTGGCGAGAAATTTTTTTTATTTTTTCAATTTTTCGCATCACTTCTCGCCAATTTTCTCCATTTGTAGTAGACACAACCGGACGCCATTGATACCGTTTTGCAGAGCTCATCGAGCTGTACAAAAAAGCCGCTGGTAACGGCACGCTTAGTTTGGGTTGGACATCGCCAGGGTCGGGGGCGAGGCTGAGGGTCCTCCGGCAGATGTGCCCGACCCATGACGGGCTCCAAGTGAATGGATCAAGACCGGACCCGGCCTGGGAGATAGCCCTTGAAAAACTGAACAAAAAATTGTTCTTAACCGGGCCGGTTCAAATTCCGGATCAGGCACTTTTGGTGCCCCGAAAGTGGTGCCATCGGCTTCAGGAAAATGACCAATCAATCACTGAGTTTTTTTTCGCATCGCCCACACTGAGTTTTTTTTTCGCATCGCCCCAACTGAGTTTTTTTCGCATCGCCCACACTGAGTTTTTTTTTCGCATCGACCTAGCACCGTTTTTAGGACTTTATAAACCTGTAAAAATTTTGAAAAAATTTAGACCAAAAAGTGCTTTTTTAAGTAGCCCCCCCCCCCTCCCACTTTTACTTAATTTTCCTATTGCATCTTAATTTGTAAAATACAAAAAAATAAAAAATAAAATAAAATAAAAGTCATCAGTTAGGGATCGTAATTATATGCACATGCATATTTTTTTCCCGAACTGTGGGAGGCCTGAAACGTACAAAAAGTAATGTCAATCTAAGCATAAAAATACAAATCACTTAGTAATTTATTTTATTCAAGCTTTTCCGGTTTTTTTTATTCAAGCTTTTCCGGTTTAAATACTATCCTAGTGAACTTTTTGGTATCTTCGCTAAAATGCGAAGTTATTATTATAGAAAACTAAACAAATAAAATAAAAATATTAAAATAAACGCTTTATAAATTAATAAATATATATTTAATAAATAGTTGCAACAATACTAATAATAATATAGGTTTTTTGGAGATAATGCAGAGAGAGACAACCAATAACATAAATGGTATTATTTCTACTATGTAAAATGGAACATTCATTAAGTTTTCAATAGAAAGTACTTTAAAAAGTTTAACAAAAATTAATGAAGTAAAAATATTTTAAAAAATTTTGATATTGGAAAACAAAAATTAATAAAAATTTTATTTTAAAATCCAAAAGAAAATAATTTGCAATTATAAAGCAAAAAATAAATAAAGGAGATAAATACAAATAAACTTGAAAAACTTAAAAATATTAAAATCAAAATTTATTGTGATAGAGATTTTTTCATCGAATCGCAAATCAAGCTTTTGAACAAAGCTATTTCTAAATAAATTGCATATCTTTCCGGTAAAAACCAAACTTTATAGATTTACATATAAATTGTAATATTAATTAACTTAAAATATTAGTTATCCTTCAATTATAAAATAAATAAGAAACGAAGCTGAAATGATGTCGATTTTCGACGAAATATCTTTTTTTTTTAATTTATTAATTTACAGCAAACACAAATTTATTTTTATTAAAAATATTACCGGTTTGCTTACAATGCTATTAAAAATAATTGAAATAATATTCTTTTAAAAACAAAAGAAAAGTTCATAAAATTAATGCGAAAAACCATCTGTGCATAATGATACGGTAAAATTTATACATTGTAAAACATAAAATTGGTAAAACGAAAACAATATCATATAAATTGAGAAACTATCCAGCAAGAAATTTAAAAGCAAACTAATAATCATTTGAATCAGCAAGGAATGGGAAAATGAAAAATTTCAAAAATATTATACAATAAAAATTAAAACTTGAATATCTAAGCATTTATTTTAAAATAAATTGAACTATAATACTGTTTTCAATCAGTTCAAAAATGGAATGCATAAACAGATTATTCGTAAATTTGGATTCACTTCATGTGTTATTTTGTTTGAAAAAATTAAATAAATTATAATGGAAATACTCGAACACAAAATAGTTAGGAATCAATTAAAAACCAAAATGTTATGATCACTGCATAATATATATTTAATAAATTATTTTATTATATAGTTGGTTAAATAAAATGGAAGAAATTATTTATGACATAAACATGGCAGCTCCGCATGAAACATAAAAAATATATATTATTAATAAAAGTGATAAAATATATTCATTACTTCTATAAATTATAGCTTAAATTTACTACATTAAAATATTAAAGCAAATTTATATTTTTGAATTTACAAAAAGTGTGTTTTAAAAACCTTTGTTCATAATATGGAATTTGTGATTTATAAATGAACCTAAAAGTAAGAATAAGGTTGGTTGTCCGTTTCGGAAAAAGTTAATGCGTTGACTTGCCAATTAATAATAAGGATAAAGACTAATAAAAGTGTTTAAATATATCAAAAATAATTAAAAACCTAACCTTTATTGCAGTATTTTTTGTAAGAACGAAGAACTTCCATAATTGATTTAATTTAAAAATAAATTAGGATTATAATATCAAAAAACACGAAAAACATCAATTAACTCACATTAATCTTGAGGAAAAGTCCTGCTATTATTTATATAAATATTTCTAATAAAATATTTCCAAAATCAGAGATTTTTATTAAAAAAACAATATAAGTATAATGAGCATTTAAATAAAAGAAATATTCAAATGGTGCTTTTATGACGGTAACTTATCTCGAACTTAAAAATTTTCTCAAATTTTTTTATCAAAGATAAACCGAAATAATTATTTAAAAAATATCTATAAAAAATATATCAAAATAGATTTTGCGAAAAAATAAGATTACAAATTTTTAAATAGTATTTTTTCATTTTAATAGAGATTTGAATTTTCAAATTGACGGTCCCGGGACCGGTTTGGTAAAAACTAAAATTTCAAAGGTTATTTTGGAAAAACACACAGAAATTTCATCAATTATATGTAGAAATTCAATGCATCCAAAAATGTCGCTGCCGAATCGATGCCGGGACATATACAACGTTGCCGAAAAAATAATTTGAAAATTTTCAAGAAAAAAATTTAAAATTATAATTAAAGTTTTAAATTGTGTTTTTCCTTGAAATTTTTGCTGTGATCTTATGTCCCGGCGACGTTTTTGCAAACTTTCACCTTACCTTTAATCACGGATCTGACACCAACTTAATCCAATTTCGAATCCTACTCTAAATTTGATAAATAAAGAATTATTTGAATTCGGTCTCTCCAAAACCGGTCAAGTCGGATTTTTTTCTAAATTATCAATTCCGCTTTTCGGGCATGGTAAACCAGGAGCCATGACCGGCTCGATCCGACCTATTCTTTTAATAATTTTGCAAAGAAAAATAATAAAATATTTGAAATTCTTATTTTATAATTCATAAATATTTATTTTTATAAAAATTTGTTTGAATTGCGCTGCTCATTGTTGTGGTGTAAATCTGTGATATATAACTAAGTGAAAAGAAATAAAAGTAGAATTTCCGTAATATATTTTAATCGTAAATTTGAATTCAAAAAATAAAAAGAGCCTTCATTGAATAATCAAAATATAAATATAAGTAAACGAAAAAACAGAAAAATATTAAAAACAAAAATTAGTTTTGAAATAAATTACTTAAAAACATAATATATTTAATCGTTTGACGATTCATACAGCGGATTAATAAATAATATTTATTATTGCCATTAAATCAACAAAATAATGAGACAAATTAAATTTAAAAAACCGATAAAAATTAAAAATAATTAATGCAAAATTATTGTGCATTTGTTGAACTGTTGCTATCGACAAACTAAATAACATGGGTTTGGAAGTGAGCTTGAAAATAATATAAAGGCTTAAATTGAAAAAATGATAAAATAACATTTTACCTTAAAAAATAATTTTTATATATTATAATAATAAAAACAAAGCAGTACAAATGTACCTAATTTATACAAATAATTGTAAATTAATGAATTGGAGTAAAACTTCATTTAAAAGGAAAATATGTAGTATTAATCTGTCGGAAGAATTAATTTTTGAAATTAACTACAATAACAGTGAAAAAAGCCAAATTCAAATTCCATGCATTACTAGAAAATGTTTCATTTTTTAAATAACCGTTTTTTCTGTTGAAATAAAATAAATAAAGAGAATTTTGCTTAAATAATCTTAATATAAAATAAATTAAAGCAATTAATAATTTAATAATTTGGGCCATTTTGTTGTACCTCTTGGATCTGCTGCCTTTATTGTAATAATAATAATATAAGAAAATATTTACATTTCAAAGTGTATTAAATTGCATCTTATTATTAATATGAAATTGTCTAATTGAGATTGTCAAAGTAAGTTAAAAAGGGCAAGGCAATAAGGCAATTGCTGGTCATCGCAAGAAATGAATAAATTACCTTATTTAAATAATATGAATTTTAAAACGCACCAAAATCAATAGTTAAATTTTTAAATAAAATGAAATAAATCGATAAAAAATTCAATAAATTTTTAGACTATAAATAAAGACATTAATAAATAAAAATAGTAGTAAAAGGATTTGTTTTGTCAATTATTAATTTATCCACTTTATTATAAAAAGTAATTTCCATATCATAAAATTAAAACTGGGTCCTAGATTCAAAAAAAAAAAAACACACGAGAGTTTCAAAAATCTTCCTTGTAGATTTAAGAAAGCTATTTAAATTTTCTAAAATTCAAAAGAACATTTAAAGAACGAACTATGATGTCCCGAGAATCAAAAAAATAACAAAACCCATTTTGAATTATATTGACTGACAATTAATAAATAAAAATTAATTTACATATATATAAATGATTAACATATTAAAAATATGTATTCCCAACGATATGCCCAATAGTCTCCTGCGCCAAATTGCACCGGCGTTTTGTGGGCCTAATTTGTAATTATTTTTAGCATTAAAACTCTTTAAACATATACAGATGGAAAAACATAAATGTTTTTAATAAAATGTTAATGTAAATTTGTGGCTGATAAATAATTAGAATTATTTATGCTGCTATTGATGTAACATAAAGCATAATGTAATATCTAAAAAATATTACCATAATCAATTTTTAATATCATTCATTCAAGCCCAAAAAAAAATCATAAAATTCATATAGTTTGCCCAGTCGAGAGCTTAAATAAAATAAAAAAACTATGCGTCAAAAGAAGATAAATTCACGAAAATAAAAAATAAAATATTCTTATAATTTATGTAAATGAATGAATTCATAAAATAAAATAAAAATTTATTCAAATTGATCGAAAACATTAAATTTCAGCAAGAAATAAAGATAAAGAATTAATATGAAGGTGAAATTGAAATGTGTTGATTTAAATGAAAAACCATTACTAATTGATCAGAACATCAACTTAATTATTACTGTGTAATTAAAAAATAAATGACATTTCACGAAATAATCAATTAATTTTATATTAGTACAAGTAAATAAATTATCAAAAAAGAGAAAATTTTGAATGTATTATGCTAACTAAAACACTTATAATTTTGATGGAAGTAGAAATAAAAGAAACATAAAAAATAATTATTGAATGTATGTTGGACTCGCAATGGGACATTTGCGGATGGACATTTTTAGACAATTTTTTTGGGTATAAGGCCCAATATCTTATTTTTCACTTCTAAGAAATTAATTTCACTCGTCAACTCGCAATGCTGGCCTTTTACATAAGTGATAACGTAGAGTTGTGGTCCCAAAGACGATTCGGGGAATTGCGAATGTATCTGTTGCACTCAAATTCGGGTGAGAGTATTCTTTTTATATTTAGAAAAAAAATATAAAAATTTATGAAAATTATTTCCCAACGAGGATTTTTCCACTGACATTTTGGAAATTTCTCTAGCCATACCGACAAATCTTGTCGGGGAATTTGCTACCCGCTCCCTGACTTTTTTTCATTATTTGTTATGGTCGTGGAAGAACCCAAGATAAATTTTGTCATACTGCTCAGCATCAGGGAAAACATTTCGAGGCCCCAAAAATTTTCTGAAAGGGAAACCGAAATCCGATGCCCAAAAATATGGGTAATCGGACTTTAGTGCAGCTGGTGTTCAGCACTTACATAACAATATCCTGATTTTGTTTCGCGATTAAGCATGTTTCAAAAAATTAAAAATATCTGAAATTTAGAAGAGACTTAATGATGATCTTCAAAACTTTGAATTGAATTTTTAATTTTCAAATTTGTTGCAATTTCGAAAAATTTCGTTATAAGATTTTAAATATAATAAAAAAAACTCATATCATGCAATAATTGATCTAAAATTGAAAAATGTGCGATTATATATGATTGAGGTGAATTTGGGTATAGATACAAAAGCAACCGGCAAACTCCCATCCAGTCCCGAAAGGAGGGACCTTCTAATATCACATTTTAAATATAAAAGATATTAATAACTAGAAGCAAGGCTTCTTTTTTATGCAAATACATGTTTTTTCCTGGATTCTCCATGCTCTGAATAGTAGGAAAATACTTTCTTTTTTGTGTTTGCGAACAAAAATCGGGACTTTAATTAACATATTTTTACATATTTTCGGATTTTTCTAAATCTTACATATGTACATATTTTTATACATATTTTGGACATTTTCCTACATATTTCGCAATTTTTCGTACATATTTTCATTTTTTTTGCATATTTTGAGGATTTTTGAGAATTTATAGAAATTTTTTTGTGAAAAATTTAAAAAAATTTTGAAAATGCATCCCCAAAAAATCGATTTTTTAAAAAAAATGAGATATCAAAAATAATTTTTAATACTAAAAAGTGATTCTATGCCAATTCAGGTAATTTTTTTGGCATTTTGTGCCTGTTTCACCCTTTACTAGGAATTTTTTTCCAAAAAATAACCATTAAAAAAAGTTTTATTTACATATTTTAGTACATATTTCTAGGTTTTTGTACATATTTCAGTGTTTTTTATACATATTTTATTTACATATTTTGCGATTTTTCTTACTAAAAAAGAAGCCCTGATAATAAGCATTCATGCCAATTATTCTGTAATAATAATCTGAAGGATTCTCATTTTTAATCAGACATAAATCATTTATTTTAATAAAAATAATATATGAAATAAATATTTAATTTTAAAATTCATAAAAAAACCAAAAGTTAACAACACTTTTTTAATTAGCATTAATGAAAATAATCCATTATTAAAGGCAACAAATGATGCAAATTTTGGTAAATTGCTTGCCTAATTAAAAGAACACAACCTGCACATCACTTTTAAGTATATCTGAACGCAAATTAGTGGCAAATTTAAATAATGTATTATAAAAAAGGACAAAAATTAAAATCAATGAGTCCAAATGATGAAGAAGCACAGCTTGAATCCATTTACTCGGATATCAAAATTTGAGCACTTTAATGGAAACGAAGAGAAATTAATAAATTAAATGAGTTCATTTGCAGTAACACCAAATCTTTAATCAATAAATAAAAAATATATTATCGATTAGTCATCTCTTTGACTAATATTATAAATTAATAAACATTATTTATTTAAAATTGAAAATAGTTTCATAGAACTCAATACGTATTAGTAAAGTCAAACCTTGAGAAAAATAGCTGTATAATATTAGTTGGTTATGTAAT